>VZRW01008996.1:0-27321 GCA_013398125.1 Aegotheles bennettii
CCTCCCTGGGCAGCCTGTTCCATCCAGAGATGTGGCGCTGGGTGCTGTGGGTGAGTGGGGATGGAGGTAGGGGCTGGACTGGCTGATCTTGAAGGTCTCCTCCAACCTTGATGATTCTATGATTCCAATTTAAGTTGTTTTTTTTCCCAAATAAGATATTTTAGCTTCCTGAAGTACTGAAAGTGGTTATGTATTAACCCAGTGGATAGGGAGAGTGGAAGTACTGCAAGAAAAGTTACACATTTATAAATATACAATTTATGTTGTAAACCACTATTGCCTTTTGGTTTAATGTTTACTTGACGTGTGGAGATTTGGGTTATTAATATCTGGTTAAATGGCTGATTTCCCTTTGTGTGTATAATTCATATGCAACTTTTGTGTTTGTAAATTTCTGAAAGCCTCAATTTAATATAATAGAATGTTTTGGCACAGAGTGGGTATTATATCTCTCTTTAGTAGCCCCTTATCTTGGATAAGAACACTGCCTGGAGTGTGAAAGAATGCAAATAGATACTCACCAGTTTAGCTGTTTGTTTTCCCTTGTATTTTCTCTGTTTTTATAGTTTTATATCTGGATGCTGTCTGTCTTTTAATATCCCTTTAGCCTTAGATTTGGACTCCCTTAGTCTTTAATTTCCTTTTTCTCTTCCCTCCTATTCATTTCTCTTTCTGTCCATCTGCATTAAGAAATTCCAATATACGACCAACTGAACAAAAAATAAAACTCTGCAAGTTTTTTGGTCCTGTTGAAGTAATAGAAAACATTTTCTAGCATTTCTTATTTGTTTGTATTGGTTTCCTAATGATACAAACATTAGATCAAGGTTCAAATAAGAATGTGTCTCAGAGCTGTAATAGGAACCAGTTCAGGATGGGTTGGTGATGGAAGTTGCCTCTGTGAGTTATAGACTTTACGCTTATGAGAAAAATTACCATCCCACCATATATGATACTGATTTATACCATTATGGTAGTGACAAAATTGGCTGCAAAACCACTGTTAAAAGAACAAAACAATATATGTGTTGTCCCTAGCTCATGTTATCATTCCTCCATCGTTTTCAAAGAAATCTTTGTGTTTATTTTCATGCTGTGATGAATGACAGCTGGCTCAAAAGAAACCCAGCCAAGGCAATGCATACAAATCAGAGCCATAATGCGATGTTCTGCAGTAATGCTTACTGGCAGTGAAAATCCCACAAGTTTCAGACAGCTATAAGGACAGTGAGCAGTTTAATTCTGAATGTTTACTCAGCGGGCTCCCTCAGCTTCAAAGGGGTACCTCTGTCCTGCTTCCTCACCTTGCCTTATTCACACAAGAGACGCAGAAAAAGTGCTGTGTGGTGGTCTTTTGCTACTTTTTAATGCTATATTAAGTTCCCTAATAACCCGGTCTATGTTTTTTTGCTGTTATTTTTTTATTCTCTTGAGAAACAGCTGTTGCCAATGGCAATTTAACTGTTGCATTTTTTTTTTACAGACTACAGTGACCCGACCAGTTGAGGATTGTGGTGAATGAGGCCAGCTAAGGTCTGAACTTCACTTATGCAAGGTCTTGGAAGATGTGGCATCGTGTTCACAGGTAGGCTTTTTGAAAACTCTACAGTTGTCTTTTGTCATCTTTGAGAAACTTGTAATAATTGCGGTCAACTCATTCTGTGAAACCTAATGGATTCAGTTCTCACCTTTCAGTTTTTATTATTTTTTTTTATTTATGTGTTCAACACAAATTTGGTTTAGGCCCATGAATCAGAGTTGGAGAAATCTAGGAATCTAATGTCTTCATTGCATGTCTCAACAAAAATACTTGGTGAAATACAGAGATTGCAAATAGTCAGTTGTTCAGTAGTAATGCAAAGGCCTCTGCTGTATGTTACTTTTTTCAGGCTACTTCAAATTGCATCCAGATTGGAGAAAATCAGAGTACCTTTCCAGACTGTTCTGCACCTCCTAAAAGATAGACACTAATTTTCTCTTCTGGAGCTTTATTTTCATGATGCTTTTTTCTTGTAATTGCAGGATGTTATTTTTGCCAAATGGTATTTGACTCATTTCAAAGCTATACCTTACCAGAACCTCATTCACAGGGGTAAAAAAAAATGTCATGGGCTTCCTCCTGTTTATTAATACATATTTGTGTACTTTGGTTGTTGCTTATGGAATCCACTATAAACTGGTTTTACTATATTCTTGGCAAGATTTTAATGCTGAGGATGACCAAAAAAAATCATTTAGAGGCAAATATGAGTTTTATAGCTTTGAAGTTAATTATCTTTTGAGGTAAAAGCTTAAGTGAATTTGAAGCACAGTCTCCAGAAGATGGCAAAGGTTGGTGAGTTTTTGGGGTTGTTTTTCTTTTTTTAGCAGTTTGGTCTGTGAAACACTGTACACTGGAGAAGAAGGTATAGCTGACATGGAATTATTAAATTCAGTAATATTCCACGTGTCACAGCTTTATTGAATGCTTGCTATGAACATTGGTTTGCGGGCAGATAGAGAGTGAGGAGAATCTGGATGCTGATTGTCCTCTGATGAGGTTACATGGAAAAGGCAAAAGTTGTAGAGAGTTGTTTAAAGGCTGGTTCTGGTTTAATTTTAGTGGAAAATAAAATCAAAACCTGTATATATTGTGCTTATCTAAAAAATTATTGATATTTCATTTTTAGTAAGACATTGTTCTGCCAAATTTCATTTTATGCAATCTTTTATTTCAGTGGATAATGTACTTCTATGCTGCCCAGTGCTGTTGTGTGGTTGATACTAGAGACAGGTCCTTTTACGTGTTGTTGCATTTTGGTAGTTGTGTAATGTATCTTATGTAAATACTTAAAAGTTTGAGATGTGTTTTTGCCGCAAAATTCTCATGAAAGCTTCGGATATAAAGTTGGAAGGGTCTGAATTCTAGGGTTTTTTTTGCTCATGCTTCTCTTTACTTGTTCTTTGGGGGACACCTTCCAGTTTTCAGTTATGTATCTTCTCTTACAAACTCCAGGCTTCTGACATAGAAAGGAATTACGAAATTGAGATTGTATCTTGGTGACTGCCAAATATATGAAAAGAGCCTCTCTGATGTCAATGCTATCAGCACTTGTTATCTTGACTAGCCTTGCTGGAATTGCACCAAAGGAGCTTGAGATGTGACTGTCACTTCTGCTTTGTAAAATGGTTTTGGGATTTTATATTGCCATGCACTTTGCCTTTAAAATGTTACTTTTTGACACCTGGATTTTAATCCAAATTATATATTGCTTCAGGGCATTCAGGTAGACAGTACGAAACTGTAATGAGAGGGATGATAGAGAGCAAGTAATGTGGAATGATTTTATTAAACTTCATCTGAAACTTGATGAGCACCACATTTAGTAGAATGCCTTCTGAGAACACTGTGTGTGGACAGAGGTGAACCTTGGCATGCTTTGTTGTGACTCAAGAGCATACCTGTTGGTGGGAACAGTGATTCGAAGTCAACAGAGGACATTTGGGGTAGAGAGGAGAGACTGAGAGGGAAATACATACTGTAATAAAAAAGTAGCTGCATCTGTACTGTGAAAACCCTTGGCTGGCTGTTTTTTGGAGGGGTTTTTTTTGTTGTTTCTTGGAGATTTGAAATCTTAGACCAGTTACTTTAAACTATGAGTTGATACTGACAGGAAGTCTATATTGTCACTGCATATATTATGAAATAAAATTTTTAAATGCAAGATTATAAATTTAGACACATATTTAAAACTTTTAAGTCAGATTTTAACTAGGGTAAGGGATCTAATTCTTAGTGGTACGGTGAAGCTCCACAGATTATACTTAGATGAACAAATGTACATCTATACTGTGCTCAGCTTTTCATGTATATTAGAGCAACAAAAGGCTATATATTCATCTCATTCAGAATGGGTTTGAGTGCTCAAATGTTTGTTTTAGCTACAGAAATTTCTGTTAAGATGAGGAAAATAAGCTCTAGATTTGTGAACTTTGAAGAGCTAACCAAACATTATGTAGCTGTATGCCCTGTTCCTGACAGCTCATTCCCTCCCCTCCTTTTCACTGTGGGTTTTTATAGCTGAACACGTTGTTTGAAGGTGTGCATAGCAGGCAGTAATCCAGGCCATCATAATATCACCCAGTCTGGCAAAACAAGAGTGATAAAGAAGTTTAAAAAAATCCTTTTGTTGTTACCAAAGAAATACTACAGGAGAGATGAAGAGGCAGCTTGGTTGTCCATAATTTACTTTGCAGATGTCTCTGTAATTTAAGCAACAGCAGAACAACCACACAGTTGTAAATGCTCTGGGGAAGGAGTACCCAGAGCCTCGTAAATCATGGTAAGGATTAAAAGCAATGAACATTCATCTTCTTAACCTTGTAAAGCAATATTGCAAAGCCAAGGATTACAATTTACTCTGCATATAATCTTTGTTCAGGGATAAAGGTTGTCAACTTTTTGAAAAGCTTCTCTCAGTCAACAGTAGCACCTACCTTTTGAGAAGGGACAAAAAACATTTTAAAACTGATTTTTAAAGATTTTTTTACTATTAATTAACAATTAAAGGCATACTTTAACGTTTCCCACAAAAGAAGGGAAAAAATAGATTGATTCTTGGCTGAGCCCGTTGTTTCTTTCTAAGCCAAACGAGTTTGTTTCTAAGACCTGATCTGTTTCCAATGTTAATATTTATGAATATGTTTGAAAAATTTGCTTAATAGACACAACACGAAAAAGCCACTTACTTTTCCCATGGGGGAGTCCTGAACAACCCCTTGCCTTGCCTGACTTCAGCTGCTTTTCAAGTATGGTAATACTTGACTTGTGATTAAAGAATAACCTTGTAATGAGAAACCATACCATGCATTCAATCTGCTAAATAAGCACCGGAAAGCCTGAATTTATCTGTCTGCTTTGGAAACGTTGCCAGCATATCTGTGAAGAAGTTCTAAATTATCCACCAATGTATTAAAAACATTTTACTTCCATATTCAGAATGCCAGTGTAGAGGGACTGAAAGTACTTGAAAGGGAAAAGAATATGGGCAGTGTCATAAGCAGGGTCCTTTCATAGTCCAGAAAATCAGGGAAGTGACACTAGCTTTTTTTTTCTTCTTTTTTTTTAAAAAAAATATGATATATGACTCCAAATCTTAGACATTTCTTTTGGGAATACAGGAATATGCTGTTCAGCAGAGTCCTGTATGTGACAGTGTCCAGAGTGACAATGATGATGATGACCAGGTTTTGATGTGTACTACAAAAAAAAGGATGGAAGTTTCTTGTAGGTTTAATCCAAACTAATGGAGTAGAACTGAAGGAGAACATGGAAGTAGAGAGCGAGGCTGTTTATGAAGCAGTAGAGTTCAGGAGAAGAAGGAAACCAGCAAAATTAAAATTATGTACTTCCTGGAAGTAGATTTCAGTGAACTCAGATAACTGATAAGATCCTAAGGAAGGTAAATCAAGGGAGTTAGAAGAATTAGTAGTTCTTTGAATGCATGTTTTTAATAGTAAGAGGAAGTGGTAAGGAGAAGAAAACCTGTCATCAGTGTTTACTGGTCAGTGTTTTTATTATTTCATTCAGACTTTATCTGTGGCTAGGTGGGCATTCATTAATGCTGGTGGTGATGGTGTGAGATGTCAGATTATACAGAGCACGTGGTTAAGTTATTTATTTTCAGGTGGGTACAATGTGGTGGAACTCATCCCAGGATACTCGCAGAGCCAACTGAACCTTTCTCAGACGTTATCTCAAATTATCTCAGAGATGCTTCATAGAATGTGAGCGAGATAGGTGAAGCACCAGAAATTTGAGTAATAAACATAAGTATAGGATACAAAAAGAGGAGACTGAGAAATATAAATTAATCATCTTAACAGTAATTCCTGGGAAGAATAAACTACTTGTAATCTAGGCAGCATAAAGGAATAGCATTAAATATGTTGACAGGAACAATCTGTATCCTTTTGCAACAGGATGATTGGATGCGTGGCTATAGTAAATTAGTAGATATCATCTACCATACGGTTAGTAGGATTTCTCATGAGGTCTCACATAATACGGTCTAGACAAAACTATACAGAATATATGCAAAAGCAGTAGGAAAACAACACATGGAGAGCAGTTACCAATTCTGAGCAGTCTGAAAGGATTTTTTTGAGTACAGATTTTCAGTAACTTGCTTGTTAGTAGAATAAGAAATACGATTACTAAATTTGTATGTGGTCTGTCACCAGTAGGCTTGAGAGACAAAGCGTAACAACATCTGCTGGTACCCATTCAGTTTCTTTATTTCCTTTACAACAAGTCATGCTATCATTATCCTTGTCACAACTGTGTCTCTGTAGGCTTCATCTTTTCTTCTGTGTCCTCATGAGCTATCCTCTCGGCTACAAATAATGGATATGTTTTGTGACTATTGCTCCTTCTTGTTCTCTTTTGGATGTTTTTAAGAAAGCCTTTAATAAACCTGCAGTCTTTGGAGGTGTCTTTTTCCTTGATTCTGAATATTTATTCTGCCAGTTATTTTCAGGATTTGGCATGTATTTAGGGAGGGTCTCATGTGTATGTATGCAATATTAAGTTAATTCAGAAAACAAGTTATTTATTCACAAGTCCATTCCATTATTATTATTCCAGAACACAGCTGCTTAAAAACCTTTGCATTAATTCTGATCCTTCTGAAGTCTACACTGGAACTGCAAGACTTGAATAATCTGTGTTTTAATGGCTGAATTAGAAAGGGGTGTCTAAGCACTATTCCTTTGGGACCTATGAGTAATAACATTAAAGAAATCAAGGCTATTTTGAAAGCAAGTGTACTAAGTGTTTGAAAACAGTTATGAAAAACCTTACTTCAATTTTCTTGTTTAAGAAAAGTTAAAAACTTTAAAACCTTCTAAAAAAAAAATCCACTGTATAGATCAGCACTATGAACAGAATTAATCTGTGTTCCATCTTCAGAGTCTTCAGTGGTGTTTTGATACGGTTCAGTGCTTTGAATATCTGCCTTCAATTTAGTGGGAATTTTCTTTCCCCTTTTTTGAATTGTTGATTTGTTTGCTGATTTTATTTTCAGATCTCAATGTGTTCTGTTGCATTAAAGCTGTACTTATTTCGTTCATTCTTATTTCATTGCCTTTGTAATTTGACAAAACATTTCTAATGACATTTGACAAATACAATTTGTAATTTGACAAAACATTTCTAATGACATTGGGGAAGTGGACAATAAGGCCCTAGTCCAGGGAAGGACTGTGCTGCTGAAACAGCTCTTCCATTATGAGTTGGGAGACACTGCTCTTCTAGTCCTCTACTTAGTGCTAAAAATCAGTCTACAAAATAGCTTAGTATTTATTAATCAACTTTAAAATTAATGCATCTTTGAATAGAAGTGTTCTGATGTTGAAAAATGATGTTCCAGAGAGACATGTCCTTCAAAATATATTTTCCCCTTGTATGTTCTTTAGGCGTGTAGTCACTGCTATTATATGGAATAGAACTGTCATACAGCATCTTTAATATAAAGTTGACCCACATCGTGATTCCTGTATTTCTGTCTTAGAATTTTAAATATTTTTTAAAATTATTTATTTATTTATTAAAAAGGAGATGTATGTATGTAGTTTGAGGTTTAAGAGTAATTCAAGCCTTTGGATTTTCTATAGACGCAGGCAGACATCACATATAATCTTTATATGCAGTTATTATTTGCAGACAGTTTTTTCTAGAGAGAGCTTCCTGAGTACTGACAGAAGATCACAATCACAAGAATATTTGTTCAGCTGCTTCGGGCCAGACCATTTGATAGCTGCTTATAAACAATGCTGTAAATTTTTGCAGGCCTCAGGCAAGACTTTGTCATCTCTTCAGGATAGCTGTATCCCCTGATTGTGTCATGAAGATTGTACTGGCTCTATGATGATTTTTCTTCTAATTTGACTTTTTTTTTTCTTACTTTGAATATGTGAAAGTTCATTTAATTTCTAATATTCTCTTGGGATGTTGATTGCTCTAGAAATCTAGCTGATAAAAGAGAGGATGTGGGGAGACAGAATTTGCTTGTAAAGGGATAACAGCCTTAAGTTGTGCAAGGGGAGGTTTATGTTGGATATTAGTTTTTATTATTTATTATTATGTCTTTTTATTATTTTTAATAAAGCCTTCTAGAAATTGTACTGTGTATGATGGACACATAACATGCTATTTTAAGAAAGCAGGATGATCAGCTGCTGGTTACAACTGCATAGCTGAGACAGGTTTTTCCAGTCTTCTCATGCACAAACACCTTTCAAAACTAGTTATTGATTTGGGATTCTTCAGGTTGTAGTGCCAATTTGAGATACTATTACTACTGAATCTTGTTATTTTGAGTATGTTTGAAAAGTGCTGGTGTCTATTGATTTAGGTAAAAATGAGAATAGATTATTAAAATCTATCTAAGTCTCAACTATTTCTGAAAGTGGTTTATGGTACTGAGGGTCATGGGCTGCTGCACTTGGAAGCAATTTATACTGCTACCTTACCAGTACAGCACCATGCCAAAACTAGTTAATTGTGATGAAAAAGACTTACTAGCACTGGGCTGTCATAACAATTTGTCTTCAAATTCTGAGCATCCTTATATGGTACTGAACTATGTTATGTGAGCATCTGCTTGCATTCTGCTTGCTGCAGCAAGCATAACTTCAGAAACAAGGGAGTGTGAAAGAACAGCGAGATTTACTGGATCAAAGTATGAGATCCATACAGTGATAAGAGCTAAAATGTCAAGCTTGCTGTCTTGAGAAGGTGTTCAAAAGCATTGGTGGAATTAATTAGAAAAAATGTAATCTGTTTGCAGGATGAAGGACTTGCTTTACTCAGTGCTTGGTGCAGTCAAAATTAGCGTAGGTTCTTCTCAGTATTAATCCCATATTTAGATGAATGCTATCAAGAACAAAGTATGAGTTCAATGTACGTTTCACACAATTTTTGCCTCTTCAAGGAGACCATCATTAATCAGAAGCTGTACTCTTGCAGTTTTCTTCATACTGAAATATTGTCCTTGTTTGCCAGGTGGCAGAGGAATAATGTGTCTGGTAATACTGCTTTGCTACGCTGGTTGCATGTGCTCTGAACATGGAGTCGATATTAATCATGCGAGTCAACCAAGATCAGTTTAAGTATTTCCTCCTCTCTTCTGTGCTGTCAGCTTGTATGTTTGGAACCTATGTGACCATGGAGGGCTGTAGGGTTCTGTATTTTCTTTACAACCCCTGTAAGATTTACAGGGGTAATAGGGATATTTCAA
Source organism: Aegotheles bennettii (assembly GCA_013398125.1). Lineage (NCBI taxonomy): Eukaryota > Metazoa > Chordata > Aves > Caprimulgiformes > Aegothelidae > Aegotheles > Aegotheles bennettii. Next base: position 9,279 of record VZRW01008996.1, read on the forward strand.
TATCCTGTTGCTTTGGGTGTACAGGAGTCTACAAAGATGTTGAAAGGTGCTTCCTTTTTTTTTGCTGCAAACTTTCTCTTATCTGGGGATTATGTTTGGTAATGGATGCCAAGGCTGCATTTATTTATCTGGTATGGACACCAGTAGTAAGCATACGGGAGGCTACACAGAGCTCGACTAAGTATGAGCTTTGAAAGGAACAGAGTCGAGGTTTTCAATTATAACACATTATAACCTCTTAAGAATTACTTAAATATGTATTTCCAGGAAGGGATATTATAGAAATTCAGATTATTACAGTCCACTGGGTACATACAATATGCTATAAAAATTTCAGTCAAGCTTCATGGAGGAAAAACACCTACAAAATGCTGCAAAACAGTTAAGTGCCTATTGTACAAGGTCAGGAGTATCTGTCACCTTGAATATGAAGTACAATCTATTAAAAAAGTCTTTCACTATATGGGGAAATTAAGCACAGTGAGGTCATTTAATACACTGTGCATGACTCATTCCTTAAATCAATTGATCAATGTTGATTAAAAATCAATGGCAACAGTGTAGGATTTTTTACTTTCACTGCACCCAGGGGAAGGGTATTTTTCTGATGTAAATCTGAGGTTTAGCTGAAGTAAAACACAAAATAGGTCATTTTAGTATGAAAATCCAGCCGAAGTGTGGTTGAGTGCCTTAAACCATTTCAAATTTTTTTAGATTAAAGTAGTTATTAACATTTTTAATCATTATTAATTTTTAAATCAAGTATATATTTTTTTAAAATAAACATAAATGCTAAATTGCAGTAAGTGTTACGGACACGTTGCTTGTAAGTAATCATGTTGGCCTCCCAGCTTGAAACATCATGCTGCCACCTATATCACAGAAAGATTGTTCAGTTAGCTGCTGTTGCAACATAGGCCTCTTGAATTTGTTTCACAATGACCGTGTCAAAATCCAGGCAATATAAATTTGCTAATGATGTAAACCAAAACAAAAACCCATCAGTTCCTTTGTTATATCCATCATTCACCTGGCCACCCCAAAAATCTCAATGTGCTAAAACTGGTGGTGTAAAAAATACAGGTGGGACTGATGTGATCTGTTATGTAGCTGTAATATCAACAGATAATGCTTCTAGTTTGTTGAGTGACCTAAATTGTAACATTTTGAGTTCTAAAAATTAGAAATGAGATCTGAAGAATAAACTGCATGGTAGAAATGCACAGATCATGAATGAATTATGTCATTTTCTAATCCTATGGATCTATGGGTAGAGGGGAAACAGAAGGTGTCAAATTCTGATTAAGGATTTTGGTGCTGTGTCTCATGGTATTTTTAATCTGCCTTTGATCTAGATGGATCAGCAAAGAGAAAGCATAAAGCTGTTTGCAGAACTGTTCTGCATAGTGACAAAATGGCTTGTGTTCAGAGGGAAAGTGTGTGTCGTAAGGAGTTTGTTGTGGTTTTAGACCTTGCTTTATTCAATATTGTCATTAACCTGATGGGTAATGAAACAGAATTATATATTCCTTATCAGTTTTGTAGATAAATTTGCCATCTACAGAACTGCTGAGAATCAGTTCTTGGAGATATTCAAGACCAGACCCTGAGAACACTGGTCTGACCTCACAGCTTACCCTGCTTTAAGCTGAAGATTGAGCAAAAGATGTCCTGATGTCCCTTCAGCCTGAATTGTTCTGTGATTCTGTATGTAGTTTGGGAGACCATTTTTCATCTCTATTCACCTTCTGTAATGTTTTGGTCATTATACTTTGAGAAAAACAGAAAGACTTTCCCAAAAGAGCACTGTATCTGGTCAGTTAAAAAAAATGCACATGACATAAGAGAATCTTTGAATAAATATGGCTTTAAAGTCAGAAGCAGAGAAGGTGGAATAAATGAGAAATCTTCATTTGACATCATAAGCTCCTGAGAAAGGGGGCAATAACCTGTTGTCCAGATTGTCCAGGGCAGGAAATAGTAAGAAAGACCTGGATATAATTAAAAATCTTATCATGGCAAAAATGCCACTGAAATAGATGGTATAAGAGAAGCATGAAGTCTTCATTATTAAAGACATTTAAGGACAGAAGCAGCTGTCAGAAACAGTGATTTCCGAGAGTAGGAAAGAGAACATTTGAATATATCATGCATGCATAGACTATGCTAAAATGATTTAAAGCTTTCCTGACTTCAGGCCCCTATTGTTTGCAGTATAACTGGGAGGTAATCTTTTTAAAAAACCTTCAGACAGTGAGTGTGTCAGGATTTGTTCAAAGACTGACTTAGCTGTCGGTTTCACTACTTTTCTCTGTAAGATTTATGTCAAATCATGTTAAAATATAACAGTGTGTTTTTACACGTCTCTGTACAAAACACACAATCTTCAAATGGCAGCAGCCCCAATTCTAACATTTACAGCGTATATCTGCAAATGCTTCTAATAAAACACCAATATGATGCCATTTTTTGCAGCTCATTAAAAGAGTGAAAAGCAAGCCATTATTTTTCAGTTTGGTTATCTGAAATAGAAATAACAGCGGTAGTTGTAAAGAGAGTTCATCCTCTGTTTTCTAACATAGAGAGCAAATTTTTCTCTTACCTGTGTGAAAGTGGCAATAGCCTACTCTGCAGTATATGTATTTACAGCCTGAAGAACAGAGTCAGCATAAGGAATGAGGTCTCTTCTCTCCATGTGCTCCATCAGCCGTCCCTCTTGATGCAGCTTCTCCCTTGTCTTCTCTCTGTGCTGCCTGGTCCACTGAGCGCTTCTGCTTTAGGAAGAGTGGTGTCATAGGAATTATTCTTTCTCTGGACAACCTTGTGTTGTGAGTCTACTCCTTTGTGTAGACTGAGAAGCCAGCTTGTGACTGACCCAAGGAATAGTGCTCCTGTTAATTCCATGGGTTTCAGAATCATAACCGTTCAGTTTTCACCATGTGGGCCGGGTAGCACAATGTTGGCTGAAGGGAAGGGTTTCTGAAGCTTCTTTTTCAGGGCCTTTTGACTCTTGGTTTTTTTTACTGGAATGCAGACAAGCTAGAGATGAGTTTTAGGGTAGAACACTAGTCAGCCTGTATGGAAATGGGGCTGAAGGCTTTAATTCTTGCAAGATTAAACACTTTAAGTGAAATGAACTATAAGGGGAATAATCTCTCCTATATTGTCACAAATGATAACTGCACTACAGGTCAAACCCCAGTTTTAGTCTGGGTGGTCCCTGAAGCAGAGGTGTCATCTTGTGTGTGGGGTGAATCATGTGAACCAAGTCATTTCAGAGCAGGGTAAACAAATGAAACTGAGTTTTATTGCAATATGCCCTCTACACTCTGGTTTCTTAGTGTGCTAATTTGCTCCACAGTCCTGCTGTGTCTTTTGCTTTCAGTCATGCCTCACAGACCCCATTATGAACTGATTAGAAGCAATAAAAACTTTCTTTAACTGCAGGCTAGGTGAGTTACAGTGATACTTCACTCATTTGGTCAGGTGATAAAGGGACAACAAAAAATAGCTAAAGTACTGTTTTAGTTTACCTTCCATTGAATGATTGTTATCAAGCATAGTAGATGTGTGCCTGAAACAAGATGTCTTTCTCTGTGAAAATACAAGTTTCTACTAAGAAAATACCTAAACATTTCCATGCTAATGGACAGCTGCCACATTTCTTACGTCTCTGCATTGGGATACTGCTTGGGGGTGACTCCATGTGCTCAGTGCCTGATGACATGAGAGGAAAGTTGACTTGCTTATTCTTCAAAGCATCAACAGTTTTATTTAAATCTGTGACTCATTTGAGATCTCACTATCTGAGATTTTTCTCTCACCACTGACAGTATTACGTGATTACAATCAGTAGGGAGAGCTTCACAGACCCTTTCTATTCTAATTGCCTGATTTAATTGCCATGAAGGACATCCTTATTAGACCAAACTAGGGAATTTCTGGTTTTTACTGGAGTATTTTGTATTCAGTTGTCTGGCATGTATTATTGTATATTGAGTTTGTGCTACAAATCACAAATAGACATTTTTATCACTCATTTTTAAATAGCATTGATTTATTTCTATAAATAAACATGATAGTGGCTCTCTAACTGCATTATATATTGTTATATGAAGTACTATCTTATATTACACAATTTGTGAACCTTGCAGCTAAGGTGATTGATGCTGTGGTAACAAGTATGTTACAGGAACGTGAAAAGATTAACAAGGCAGTAAGGATGCTAGTTTGGATTGTAATCTCACCTACCAAGAACTTTGAAATCTGCAGTTCATTTTGCGTCCTGTAACTTATGATACCAAGATCAGATGGGCTTGTTGACATTATGAGTTAGACAAGTGGAGTGCAATGAAATATTATTAGCTGAAGCTCGCTTAGCTTCACCTGACATATGGTGATTTGCATAAGCTCTTCCACACTGAACTGGGCACTTTTGTAGTAAATGTTTTCTCATTTTTTTTTCTGTTTTTCATTACTGAGGGTGTGTTGTTTCTTTTCTGAAAGCTGAAATATCTGTATCATGCTGAGCAAAGTGCGTGCTTGCAACTGCTACAGATGTTTGAGAGAAGCAAAGAGTAATCTTTTGGTGAGGATTTGGGGGACTGCTGGTGAGAAGAATTCTGTGATACTGCCCCTTGGCTCTACCTCTCATTTCAAATGGAAAACTCAGACAGAATGATCCAAAAGTGTTTTTATGTCTTACCTTAAAAAAGCATGAGAAGGATAGGCAGAAGGAAGACCTTCAGGCAGAAGGTCTGATGCTGTCATAAGCAGCGTCTGATGCTATAATGAAGGATCAAAGGAGGGGGTGGGGTGCCACACTGTCTTTTGGTGCTTTCGGGAGATGAGGTTTGGCAAAGGAGACAAGAAGATAGAGCTCTTCCAGCTCCATATATGAGTTCTTTTTTTCTTGTGTCAAGGCTCTGGAGGAAAGAAATTCATGAGAGATTAGATGAAAATGGTCAAAACAGTAAAGTTGTGCAGAAGTTTAGAAATTGTGATAGGCGAGGATTGTGGTGTTTGGGGAACTGTTGTTTGATATTTAATTAATAGTGAGTTTGGGCACAGCCCAGTTGTAACTGTGTCCTTAGGAACTTGTCCTGTGCTTGAAGACTAATAGAATTACAACAGTAAGAGCTAAAAGTTTCTGTTAGCTTCAAGCCATGTATACAGCCAATTCTTTAGCAAAGCAGTTTTGTTCCAAGTCTCGTGTAATTGGCAAAAAGAAGCAACTATGATCTCTAATGTCCTTTGAACAATCTTGTGACTGAGTTACCTCTCCCAGAGGCATTAAATGCTGTGCATTTCTACTGATTGAAGCATGGTCCTTGTCAGTTTTTCTATTCCAGTCTCTAGCTCCTCTTAGCCTAGCTCAGCTTGCTCATGTCAGAAATGAGTCATTTTGAGGAGTGATTCAGAACCCAAATTCAAAATACACGGGCTCTGTTACAGGGGTGAGTAAGAAATTTATCTCTGAACATTTACAGTAAGAAGTCTTTATGACACCTATGTAGGAGAATTCTTTGACCTTACTCAGAAGCTGAAGTTTAGATACATCTGATTGTACCTGAGGAGGAATAAATTGAGATAAATACAATGAGGAAGAATTAGTCCCAATGAAAACAGTTAATTCTTTACTAACTCAATAGTTTGAAATATGCAGGATTTGCTGGTTTCAGTTCACTGACAGAAGAGTGAGGAAAAACCTTTGTTATTTCTGGCTGATAAGCTCTCATAGCCCTTTAACCTTGCTAATGGCTCCTGTTTCTTTCAGGCCTTATCAGATTTGTAGTAAAACGTGGTAGAGTCAAAAAATTTAATTACATTCCATGAACAAACCTTTTCTTCCTTTGTTTTTGAGCAGTTTCCTATGATGCTGGAAGTACAGTTTGTTTCTGTTACCAGAACAGAAACAATGTGTTCTTTACAATCAATTGTATGACTTATATGAAATAAAGTGCTGTGTAATAGTATATCTAAATGTAATAACAACAACCATGGATTTGTGGTGAAGCAGCCATTTTATAATGGTACTTCTATGTGGATTAAGTGCTTTGTAATTCTGAAACATTTATGCTAATGAAAGCAAACACATCAGTTTCCTGGCTCATAATCAAAGGAATCATAAATAAGAGGAGCACATAATACAACTTACAGCTGAGCAAGGGATTGCTGTCTGAGTTCCTTCCTATTAATATGCAACCTGTAAAAAAAGGAATCACAGCAAAGATTATGGTCTTGCTCAATTTTCTCTGTGATCAACACGTAGCTAGGCCAGCTGTAGTTGTGAAAACAAGCTATGCCACTTAAAACAATATTGTAGTGAATACAGGGTATTCTCTTTATATGAAATAGCACACGTAAGGAAAGATGCTGTTGCCTGGCACTTCATTCTGTTGCAGACTTCTGCCTAGGATGTTTTAGAGGGCTTTAATGTCACAGTTTGGGCTTACATACAAAATACTAATCTTTTAAGTTTGTGGTCTGGTAAAAAGATCAGTTGTCTCAATAGGTCGAATGTCCATGTGGAAAATTCATATGTGTAGTCTCTGTCTCAGAAGCAATCTGAAAAAGGCTAAGGGCCTGATTATTACTCTCCTAGTGCAGCTCAATTAGTATTTATGCAAGCAAGTAAGTGGTCTTCATGAAAGTGAAAGGTTGTTTAGGAAAAGTAAAGACAATACATCAAAAGACAGAAGCTAGATGGCTTGATAAACAATGATAAATTTAAATGTTTTTAGGAGGAAAGTAAGTATATCTCTGAAGCATCCTATTAGAGTGTAGGCTTTGTAAAACTAAAACATTCTTGAATCTTTCATACTTATTATCATAACAATATTAAAACATTCATTAGAGGTATTTGTTATTCTATGCTTGATACCTTCAGAACTGGCATTAACTTTTTACTTTCAGGGAATTACTAGATTCCTTTTAATGGGTAAAACATTTAATATAAATTAATCCAGCATTATCTTGTCTCTGAAGATTAAAATCAGGTAATGAAACCCTGACTTCCTTATAAACCATCTTTGAACTGCAGGGCACCTTCTTATGCCAGTCAAAGCTATGCAGATTTGATACTTCAAAAACAGAAATGTTCATGACTATATTGTACTTTATAATTTCGCCTGTGCTTAATAAACCAAATCTAGAGTAAAGCCGCAAAACTACCTTTCTGTGCCTTGTACACGTATTTCTGGGACAAAATGTAATTTTCCTCACATGATCTTGCTTGAATTGGGTATAGATTCAACTGCCAGCAGTACTAGTTTTTCACCAATTACCTGGTAAAAGTCTGCTTGGTGCAGGCTGGGAAAGATATCTAGTATGGAGTTTCTCAGTGCCTTTACACAGTGGCCAAAAAGTGATTTTACAGTACAGTGAAGATAAATCAACGAAAGGAACTAAATTACAGGGAACACATTAGCCTTTAGTGACAGAACTAGTTTCCACCAGGGACCTTCCACTTTCTCAGATGCAGTACCTGGAACAGATAAGAATTTAATCCTATTGCTAAGGGTGCTGTTAATAATACAGGTAATAATTACAGCAGTGAAGTTAATGATCTCATTTTGTGCAAGCCTGGATACTGTAAAATGCTACTGACTATTTCCTGGATACATCAGATACTCAGTAATGGAATTTCCTTAAGCTTGTCTCTGGTAGAAAGAAGAAACACTGAAGATAAACTTAGGTTTTTAGTACAGGAGTTGTATTTTGACCATAAAAGCCAAGTCACATGAACAATAATATTTTTCCTTCATTCATGTAGTTTCAGGTTAATTATCTTCACAACAAATATGGTTCTCAGTCTTATTTTGGGTAGAAAATACACAGCTGAGATAATTTTATTATCTTCATTTTAGAACTTGTCATCTGTTAAAAACACTGGTTTATCCAGAACTGGAGGATAATTCTGTCCATATTCATACCTCGGCTTTTTTTAAAAAAAATTTGACTCTTCAGGCACTCCCAGAGGTTCTCAAGTTATGTTTAAGGGTTATTGATGCTGATATACAGAAGCATATGAAACAATACATTATTTAGTTGTCTTCAATATTAAAAGATAGCTGTTGAGGTCCATGAGAAATTGCACGTGCATTTTACAAGTACACATTATTAAACAGTACACAGCATGATTTTCATTTACAACACGCATCTTCTGGTTGTCTCTGAACAAGGAAATTCAACAGAATTCTATGCTTTGTATACTTACTAAGAATATAATTAATGCATTCATTAATTATGACATTTTAATCAACATTAATGCTGTATAGTGACAGCTAAGTGCACATACATTTTAAGAAAAAACAAGTCCTCTGCAATAATGCCAAAACTGCAGCGAGACATTAAAACAGCTCTTCTGACCTCCTGATCTCTTGAAAATTACTGTTTATAAAATGTCTTCTTTGTGCAAATCAAGAGTCTAATCTATAAACCTGCACATTACAGATAAGACAAATTTTTCCTTTTGTCTTTTTAATTCATGAGTAAACCAGCCAGGAGGCATCCCAGGCCCACTCCTGCCCACTGTGGGTACTGAGTAAAGCCTCGCAGCTAGAAGGAGTTCTGCTGGTGGTAAGGCTCTGTCTCAGCCTGGCCTGCGGTGACTTGCAGCCAGAACAAAGAGCACACTGAATGATTCAGAAGGGAACGTGCTTACATGATGGTGTAATAGTTTTCTGTGTTTGTTCAGAATCTCATTAACACAACGGTGCTGTTCCATAACCAGGGCACTTCAGCAATACAGTAATAATACAAATGATGGTGATGGCTAGCACAGAAAATGCAGGAACCACAGAAACAGTAAGTTAATGAGTGCAGAACTTACTAGAAAATTTGCCTGGAAGAAAGAGTAATTCAATACTTTCATTTGAAAAAGCCTGAATCTTTGTAGACACATCACATGTCCTTCATTTGCAGACTCCTAGCAGACATGGACACAGCATGCGTACTTCATACACGCGTTGTTTTATTTTTCATATGAGTGAATTCTTCTCGTCTTAGTTGACCAAGTACTGTTCCATTAATGTATTAACCCTCTGAGAACTATTGTTGTTAATAGAAGTAATGAGGAAATGTTTTGTGTCGTTGGCAAACTTGCTGAGGGTGCACTCTATCCCACTGCCCATGTCACTGAGAAAGGCATTAAAGAGAACTGGTCCCAGTACTGACCCCTGACGAATGCCACTCGTCACTGATCTCTCCTTGGACATGGAGCCATTGACCACAACTCGTTGGTAATGTAGCTGTGTGTCTGGCAATGCTTGACAGAAAGATGATGACAAGAGCATCAGCTTTCCCTCTAGCTCCCAATGAGCTTTGGCTTCACACAGAGGTCCTAGGTCTAGTGCTCTTGCAAATAATTTGCTTTATTTCTGCAGTTGCTGTTATTTATAGAGGCATGCTCATTCACTAACCTTTCCTCCTCCTCAGTCTCCTTTCCATGATTGCACATGTCCAAGATAGATTAAGTTAATAATCTCAGAGTTATTCCACTGGTTTCTTATCTGTGAACCATTGTGTGGAGCTGTATTTTTTCCCCAAAAGCTACTATTTATTCAAATTGTTTATTCTCTCTGCTTTTTTGAGTCAGTATCTGGTTATATATTTTTAAAGAAATGCCCTATTTTCTTTCTTAATTATCTAGTAAACAAGTAGGAGGACATGGGCATGGATAGATAGCAGACTTACCACCTCACATGATCACCTAGAGCCATGAACTTACTTTTATAAGTGCTAAGTAATCAGCAAAAAGTAATGTGCAATATTGTCCTCAGCCAAACACAGTTAGAGAACCATTGTTTTCTATTTCCTAAGGCTACATCAGTGATATTTTTGTGTGCTGACAACATAAATCTCTTTACTTCTTACAATAAAGCTAATTTTTCCTCCCTCCTGTTATCCTCCAGCCCCACTTTCAGTATTCTGTGATAGAACCCTCTGACCCAGCTCCCCTTCCACAACTCCAAATATTTTAAATTTTCCAATTTTTTGTATGATTTGTATTTTTGAAACTCTTGTGAGGCATTTTTAAAAAACATTCTGCTGCAACAGCTGTTTTCCTTCCCTAAGCAGACAAAAAAGTTACCAAAAAATTGGAAAACAGTGCATGAAAACGCTAAAAATATTTCAGCAGCTGTAGTCTGAAGGAAGATGTTGAACTGGAAGCACAAGGGTAAAGAGAGAGAGAATGTGTTGAAATAGGCCTGTGTAAATCAGAAGTTACCAGAATGTATTTGCAGGGAGCTATGTGGCTGATGCTAAAGCAAGAAACAAACTAAAAATATCCTTCACATACTCTTCAGGAAAATCCATTGGAAATTAATTCAGAGAAGTGTGGAACCCAGTCAATAGCGACTCAATAATTTCAAAGCCCTGCTTTCTTTTATTGTCTTGTTCTGGATTTTAATGTTTTTTAAGTGCTCTTCATCGGAGACTTACATTTCAGCTTACTTGTGCTTTGCATTCAGAATTGAAACATTTCTTTTACTTTCAGGTAAGATTATTTTTTTTTTCAAGATGGAAAAAGTGAACTCAGAACTACTTTCACTGCAAATCATTCATGGGTTATTACTTTCATATGCTCTATGCAGAGTTTACTGACTATTAAAACATGGAAATGTATGAAAGAGGATCTTCTAAGCCAAATCATAATGCCATATAATATTCCAAAAGTTTCTTTTTGGTGCAACAAAACATTTCAAAATAAGGCTATGAAATTGTTCTATAACTTCCTTGCAATTTAATTCAAGATTGAAAAAAGGTACCTGATCAATTTTGTGTCATGCTGGTTGTTTATATCCTGTATTATAATTTTAAAGAGAAGTTCAAGTAGTTTGGGCTGGTATAGAACAAATCTACGCTACAGGTTGGGGGTTTTTTTTTAAATATAAATCAAATCTATCCTAGCAACAAACTACTTCTATCTCTTCTCAGCATTTGCAATGTTAGTGTAATTTTCACTCTTCTGCGTCTGTGGCCCAGATACCACAAATGACAAGAAGGCAGGGGGTAAATACAGGATCAGCATTCTGATGGTGGAGTTTCCATAACCTGTAGTGCTTCAGTCAAGGGTCTGTTGAACACATCCTATTCCTCCTGTTGGTAAAGTTCATAGTTTTATTTTTGGAAGTAGATGTATTTTTCCCCATGCGCAACTTTATATTGATCTATAATGACTTTCACATCTAACTTTGTTATTCCATTATTTGGGACCCTAAGATCCTTCACCAATTCTTTGCATTTGTCCTTGCTCTCTTAAATTCTGGTGGTTTGGTTATTATGTGAGTATTATATATTAGTAAATGTTAATATTACATTCCTTTAAAGGGCCAGCATATATATGTTACATCCATTTACCTATAGCCCAAGGACTCAGATCCTTTCTAGCTTGTACAGCATTGTATAGCTTTCTGGAGCTAAGCTATACCCACAGAGGGAAGCAGAGAATGAAAGTAAAGACACCTCCCATGCACATGCAGATACCCAAATCCAGAGAGAGAAAAAGTACAATGCAATGCTCTCCTCACTCATGTTGTTGTTGTAGCTCTTTAATATGGATACCAGATACTTTCAGTTAGTTTTAATGACATACAAATTGGTACAGTAGAAAACTAGTTTGAGGGTCTAGCTATAGCTGAAAGAGCCTGTTTTGATGTGTGGGGATAAATTCACTTTCTATGTATTAGTCCTTTCTTTGATGGAGTAATTTTTTGTATTCTGGTGTAACTTTCTGCCTTCAGGTATAATTTAGGCAGTATACATTTATTTATACACACACAGAGAGAAAGAAATATGCATACTTTTTTTAGTTAGAGATGAGAAGTAGAGAATTAAGTGAAATGGTAGTATTGGATCCAACACATTCTGCATTTAAATGTAAAAGAGAAATGAAATTGCTCTATCTTACCGCAAGTATATTGTCTTCACAATCTCATAAAGATGAATTCACTGTTTTATCTCTACTTTGTGAAACAAAGCATGAAAATCTTCAAGTGAAATCTGGGTCACAGTGAAAAAAATGAGCGGAGAATCTAGTTCATGCAATGTTTAACTTAGACCCTAATTTGCAAAATACGGAAATACAAAATGTCTTGGTTTTGTTCTTGTTTTGTATGACAAAGATCAATACGAAGTGTGTTAAACAGCTGATTAATATTTGTTGTCTGTCTTTTCTGAAGCAAATTTTACATTTCAAATGCTAGATTATCTTTGAAGCTATGAGGGTTTTTTTGCGTGCACAAAAGGACAGAAAATTAAATGTGTTTTTAAATTGTCTGGGTATTTATTGTTCCCTCTGAAGTACTTTCTTTCCTCCTCCACCATCTATCGAGACAGTTATAAACCAAATTGGATTTTAGGATTAAAGGGAAATGAAGGGTGAGAAATAATGCTGTGTGCATCATCTGACCTCTTATGTAGCCCAAGCTGTGTAAACAGATCAGCAGATTCCAAGTCTTTGAAGAAGAGACCACAACAAGCATTGCCTAAATATATTCTGTATTTATATGGCCAACTCAACTACAGAAAATACTGTCTGTCCAGCAAATGGCTAAGAACAAAAAGGAAAATGAAATGCAATGCTTTCTTGGTAGGTTGGTTTGTTTATGAACAGGACAGGTAGCTCAGGATGAGACTGTCGAGGATACACCGGTGACTTGACAGTCAGGGAAGTCCCTTCTTCTAGGAAGACACACCAGTGCTGATGATAGGATGGAAGCCAGCAAACTGATAGCAAGCATCATGCTGAAGTTGGCAGGAAGAGGCAGTTTCCCCTCTGGCAGAACCCAGGAGGCAAGTGGAGAGATACCGTGAGGTAGCAGGCGCAGCAGGGGTGCAGGGAGGAGGTGAAGGTGGCATCAGGGAATTAATTAGAAGGCAGTCCTTGGCAAACAGTCATCAAAGCAACACTTTATCTCAGACAGAGATCTGGCTCAGAAGGAGTACCAGAGCACAAAAAGTAAACAGTCTGGAGAATTATTTGGGAGTGCTGTTTAATAGCTACAGTTCAGATTTAGTGCTTCCACCATATAAATACTGATAAGCTAGAGCCTCTGCCAAATCAGTGTGTGACAAATATGTCATTAAAGTTTTAAAAACAAACTCAGTCACTTAGTTCACAGAGAAAGATGACTCATCTTCAGACGGTTGACACTCTTGTTTAGCTAGCGTGCGAGTGGCAGAAGCTCGTGCTACAGCTGCTTAAATGCAAGAGACAAATTAGTGCTTTTTTCTTTTTCAAAAATAAATGTGATAGGACTTTTTCTTGTTCTCACTGAAGTATCACAACTGTTTCTCTTATCTATTTTATTAATTCCTGCTATTAGTGGGTTTTTTCTTTTGTTTTCACGAAAGATACCAAGTGGTTATTTTTTGTGATGGGTGATATCACCCCATAATTCATTTCTAGCTGTGTTCTCGGAGAGTTGTTGGTTTTTTCTGTTTAAAATTCAAAGGAGATTGAAACCTAATGAAAGTTTTGGTACTCAATCACTGGTTTATTTGTTCATGCTGTCTTTATTTAAAGATAAATTCTTCAAGCGCCATAGTACCTGTAACTCATCTACAAGGGCTTCAGCTTTTCTGCATGCTGTGGAACATGAGTGTTTTGTAGGACAAACCAGTTCCATAGTGGTTCTGTGGCAGCTATTATAATCTACATGGAGAAAGAATATTTGAAAAGTATTTACACAGTTGTTGCAAGTTAGTTTTGGGGATCTGCAGAATTTTTATTCATGAGTTCTAGAAGTGTGGAGATGACCATACTTACATTGGAAAGACTGTTTCCAATGAGTACACCATAAAATAAGAGGTTAGTTTGGTTTTCCTAGAGGCAGTAGCAAGAAGAGTGTTAAAATAAGTAAACCCAGCATTGTTCTGCCATTTTTCTCTGCCTTCAAGTACTATCTCTGTTTCTCAAATTTGCTGTCAGTTCTGGAGACATACAGTGATAGACTAGCATAAGTAAATATCACAGTAAATACCACTTTTTTAAACAAAAATTAGTTACATTTAAAGACACTGTGTCATGTTCTGTATAGTTAAATGTTTGGGTGAGAGTAACTGTCTACCTGTGACTTCTACCAACATGTGGAGTTTTACAAAATAAGACATTTAAAATTTCCAATCCTTTCTGGTTAGAAATCAATGTTTAGTTTAGGCATGTGTTATGTGCTTGACAGGCACCACTGGAGAGTATTTAATATCAACCATTTCATAAGTGATCCATTAGGGTCAGACTTCATGATGACTCCTGGGAGAAGTATGCATTTATATCTTTGCCGTTTACTCACTCAGCTTCCTATCCCATTGGGAATTAAGAGCTGTAAATTCTCCAGATAGCTGTTTGTAGTCATTGGGAACCTGAGATGGCTGTGGTGGGATGTTGGCTGCTGTGCTCTCCAACCTGTCCACAGAAGAAGGACCCCACTCTCAGAATTTTATCAGTTTAGATCATGGGCTGACTGTGTTGGTGAGAAAAGGAGGAGCTGTACTAGACCGTGTTTATTCTTTGTTATGAGACCAGACCCTTTCTGAAGTTTGTATTGCTGTATGTAAATAGCACTTTGCCAGAACACCTTGTGTCCCACACCACAGCCACCTGCTGTCATCTTTACTGATAATTTGCTAGCTCTGCTCCTGAGTGATATTTTTGCGTATGATGAATTAAACCACATCATCTTCCAAATAATTCTGAGCTGCAGAAAAGTTCATACTGAGATCCAAATTTCAATTCTGACATTTGTGGCTATTTCTTGAAGGACCTGGCATTTTCTGCAGGACAAGCTACTCTTTACAGCCTAGGTGATAAATGTGGTATCAGTCAATTAAGGGGGGGAAGAAAAAGAGAGATGTGTAATCACAGAAATTGCAATCTAATGATGCCTAACTCACCCAGAGTATGCTAGATGAGAAAAATATTAACTGTTAAAAGCTAAATTACATTCTGTGACAGAAACAATCCAGTGTAATATTGGGTGTGTAACTGTGTAAGTAATTATAATTTTTTCAACTAAATAACAAGTAATGATTAGGGAAAAAAGTGAGGAGAAACCTGGTGACGCTTTTCAGAAGTGTTAGAAGAAATCAGTCAAATGTAGATCAAAGTTCACTGATGCCAAAGTCAATAGGGGCTGAAATTCTCAATGTCAAGAAAGAATGACATCATATTTAGCTCCAGTTTTCCCATTTTCAGCTTCTACTTATTTACCCTTATGAACTTATCCCCCGGTTTAAAGGACTTTTTTTTAAACAGTATTTGTCCCGAAACACGTGCCTCTAGATAAAAACCTCTCTGACTTTCTCATTAGAGGAACTAGGAGTTTTCTTAGTATTTCACTATGTCACAAGTTTCCCATACCTTAGATCATCCCCAGGGGCCTTTTTTGGGCTATTTCTAGCGTTTCAGCACCTTACAAGGTGCAGCTTTAGAAATGACCATACTGTTGTATAAGTAATCTTGCAAATTTCCTCTAGAATTGAAGTAGATCTTCCCTTTAGTCATGTACACCTGAAATTAAGTTGTTTTTTTCAATTGCTTTGTTACACTGTAAGCAACAATCATCTGGTTATCCACCCTTAAATCCTTCCCAGACAGTTTTAGAGCACTCACTCTTTTTTTTTCCACTGGTATGTCATGTATTATGGATTTATATGTATTGGATATACCAAATGATAGATGCATGTTTGTGTCTCAAATGTACCCAGTTTACCAATCTTAATTACTTTGTAAAATGGCCTCCTATTAGAATTAATGTGCCACTGACTTTGTGTCATCTGCAGTTATTGAAGATTGTTTTTTTCTAGATAGCTCATCTAAATATGCAAAGATATGTACATAATGTATGACCATATTAAAGTATTTCAAGTAGATTATTACTCCTTTACAAACACATTTTGAGGTCTATCATTGCGAACATACCAATCTTGTCACAAGTTAAAATAGTGCAGAGACAGTAAACGCTGCCAGTGCTATTATTTTTATTTTAGTATTTAACACAAATGGCTCTAGATACTTCAGGGAAGCTGAAAAGAGGAAAAATTGGTTTATATTTCCTGTCCATTAAAGAAAGAAGAAATCGGTAATCTACATATCCTGCAGTCAGGAAATTTAGGAGACAAAGGCGCCATAGGCAGGCTGCTGTTGCTTTTATCAGAACTGGCCTACTATTCATATCAACTATCCCTTAATAATCAAAACCAAGTAAGTAAGCCTACCTTTTCCCACCAGGGAATTGAGACGAGCCATCAAGTTGATATATTTTTAAGATAAAATAAATGTTGAAGACCAGCAAAGAAACTTGGATAGAGAGATTATGATTGATTCAGATCTATAGATCAGCTGTTGTGGATATTGTTTTCAGACTAGAGATATGATAATGTCTCTGTTTTAAAGATCTTACAATCTGCATTCGAATGCAAGTTTCTAGCTTGGTGTTGATGCAGCCTGAGCAATTTCATTGATTGCTGGTTGCCATTTAAAATGCAGTTCTAAGGTAAATAAGTAACGATTTCTTTTGTCCTTACAAAGACTTGTAAAACCAGAAAAAAACCTCTAATCTATTTATGTCATTTTTAGATGTATGAATTTTTGCTGCTTCCCCTTCAATACTAGAACTGTAAAAGACTCTTTTGCTTTGGTATACTTTTATCAGTTGATATAGGCAGGTCAAACTCAAAAGGTTAATTACTGATCTCCATGACAAAATTCCATTAGTGGCACAGGGTGCCCAGAGGAGCTGTGGCTGCCCCTCCCTGGCAGTGTTGAAGGCCAGGTTGGATGGGGCCTGGAGCAACCTGGTCTGGTGGGAGGTGTCCCTGCCCATGGCAGGGGGGTTGGAACTGGATGAGCTTTAAGGTCCCTTCCAACCCAAACCAGTCTGTGATTCTTTGATTCTATGACATGAGGGGTTTTTTGGTCAACTGTGTAATGTTACATGGAAATGTTTGTCAAATTCATCTCACTGTCAACAACATGTTCTTCCAATAGACATAGGGGAAGATTTTTAGGAAAGTGTAAATATTTGACCATTTCCTTAAATAAGAAACATTTCATTTGAAATGTCCTTTTTTATACATTTCAGTGAACTTAAATTTAAAATGATATACTTTTATGTGGTAAACAGCTGACTCCATCCAAAAATTACAGAATCACAGAATAACTTAAGCTGGAAGGGACTTTGAAGGTCATCTCGTCCAACCCCCCTGCCATGGGCAGGGACATCCCCCACCAGACCAGGTTGCTCAGGACCCCATCCAACCTGGCCCTGAACGTCTCCAGGGACGGGGCATCCACCACCCCTCTGGGCAACTGTGCCAGTGCTTCACCACCCTCATGGTGAAAAACAACTTCTTTATGTGTAACCTAAACCTGCCCTCCCTCAGTTTAAAACCATTACCCCGCGTCCTATCACAACAGGCTCTGCTAAAAAGCCTGTCCCCATCTTTCTTATAGACCCCCTTTAGGTACTGGAAGGTGGCAAGGAGATCTCTTGATTATTTATTTTTTTCCTGATTTTTTTTTTTCTCTTACTAAAACTGCTGGTGTACCCAAAATAGAATAAACAGCACTGTGTTTAAGCTACTTTTGATAGAAAGGTGCTGTGCTAAAACTGTGAGGTTGAAAGGAAACGTGTTCTGTGGGGATGGTTGCCCAATAGGTGAGAGTTTGCATTTCACAATGTGACATTGCATAACGGTGCATACTTGCTTTGCTAGATGCTGATATCTTAGCCTGAGAGCACTGAATTTTTTATTTTGTTAGTGTTAATACTTTTACTGCACCTATTCTTTCACAGAAGTATCCAGATTTCATTATCTTTTTCACTGTGCTAATAACCTCTAGTGAACTGGAGTACTTAACGTGTTGCAAATAAGAACACCTTTAATAGCTTCCTTTACTGTTAAAGTTTATCTGCACAAAAGATGCACCAGGCTGGCATTGGCAGTTTTCTTACAAAAACAAATCTAGTAGAAAACGTTCACTACCACTAGTCTGAAACATTGTTAATTGCAAAAAGAGAAAGGAGTAAAAAGGGGG